>OZ005656.1:84791484-84831484 GCA_963930645.1 Salticus scenicus
TATTTCAAAATATTTTTCTTATTATTTTAAGTGTGATTTCTAAAAAAAAAAAAAATATTTTTATAATTAAAACGTATTTAAACCGTATTGCCCATTTTAAACATGGTAAAAATTCATATAAGTGTTACCAATTTAAATTTGATTCATTGACATAAATAATTTGTTTATAAACTTGTAAATTTAAACATGTGTTTAATTGTTTGTGCTTTTTCAATGACTACTTCAAAAGAATTTCTATGTTAGTTAGAAATTAGTTAATTACTATAAAATTTTAGCATTATGCTTTTCATATTATTTCATTGTATGCGTGATATCTCGAAAATTTACAATTAAAAATGTAAGATTTTGTTCTTTGTAGAATTTTTTTACCCGGTGAGATATTCCTTTAAATTGCCTTTATAGACAGACATAAATTAAATGTATTACCATAAATTTGATCGTTATTGTAACTTTGCATTTTAGTAAATTTCAACAGGGTTTTTAGTGTGAAAAGCATTTCGAAATATGTTTAATTGGTTTTAGATTTATTTTATCGTAAGTGATTTGTATTTCAATCAAGTAAACAATATTTTATTACTATTAATTTCTAAAATCGAAGTACTTCCTTCAAGGTATTTGGTATACATGTAAAAAAAAAAAAAAAAAAAAAAAAAAAAAAAATAGAGAGAAAATTCTCTATGAAATACACTCTTAGAAATAAGGGTAATATATATATATATAGAAAAGTATTAAAATGAATTTATATATATATATATATATATATATATATATATATATATATGAATTTAAAGAATAGAAAAACCAAAAAGGAGAATTGCAAACCAATGCGCAAAATTGCAGCAAAAGGAAATGCAAAACTTAAATGTAGGAATATGTAAACAAGTGAGTGAAATAAATGAAATTAAACCCCAAAAAACACCGTGGTCTTCCTCAGGGAGGTCAAGAAAATTTAATATACTTAATATGTATTTCAATACGTATATAAGCAAATTTTCATTAAAATGTAATTTACAAATAAAAAAATAAAATAAAAAATAATTTATAATGTCAAACATCCCCTTAAAAAAAATGTCACTGTATGATATACAGTCGAACCTCGTAAAAGTGAACACCATTAAAGTGAATTACTTTCAACATGAACTGTTTCCACAGTCCCCATCAAAATGAAGATTTGTTTAGTTATATGAAGATTAGTTACTGATAGCATGAAATACTGATAACATGAACAGATTTTTTTATCCCTCTTCAGATTCATGTTAACGAGGTTCGACTGTATAATATAATCTGACAATATTATCCTATACAATAAGAGTAAAAGAACTACTTTCTAAAACGTAATTGTTAAATTTTAAGGAAATGTATTATGCAGAAAATATATTTAAATATATTTAAAAGCAATTCCAAAATACTCTTGCATCATTTTAAAATATCAATTTTAAATTTTTGTTAAGTAAGCTGAGATGGAAAAGCTTTGGGAAAATGTTAAAATTTGCAGAAAATATATTTAAATATATTTAAAAGTGATTCCAAAAAACTCTTGCATCATTTTAAAATATCAATTTTAAGTTATTGTTAAGTAAGCTGAGATGGAAAAGCTTTGGGAAAATGCTAAAATTTGCAGAAAATATATTTAAATATATTTATAAGTAATTCCAAAAAACTCTTGCATCATTTTAAAATATCAATTTTAAATTATTGTTAAGTAAGCTGAGATGGAAAAGCTTTGGGAAAATGTTAAAATTTGCAGTAACTTTATTACTCTATTCAAGTGATTGGATTTTTAATTAAAACCAGCAAACTTTCTAATTACCTTTTAAAGATAGAATCATTTTAATAACATAAACAATTATATGCAAACTATAAATGAATCAGACACATTAAAACATTATGGAATATACAATAATAGGACACAGATATATATATATATATATATATATATATATATATATATATATTTTTTTTTTTTTTTTTAACCATTGTTATGGATCTATATTTAAGGTATTTCCTTAAATACCCTACATTTAAATAAAAGCCTTTCTTTTATTTTAAATGATTTTTTTTTTTTTTTTAATTCTGTGAAATTTAGATTAATATACACAAATTTATTTTCATACTTAATTAATAAGAAAACTTATTGCAATTTGTAGTTTGCCCCTAATAGACTTTACCCGATAAAACAGAAAGGGAAAAAAATGTATCGTCTCATTTCTTATCAGTTACCTTCCTAACCGGAGGGCGCAGGTAATATCCATAATTCGGCGGATAGGCCAAGCTCGTTAGTAGGTGGGCGTTTCATCTTGTTTGCACTTTTCCTCAGTTTTTTTTTTTTTTTTTTGTACATTGCACTGAAGCTCAGTTTGAAAGAAATTGTCGGTGACTTCCCCTTATACACATGCAGGAAAACAAATTCACTGATTCACTAATGCAAAAGTGATGAGGAGGCCTTTTTTCCCCTAACTTTACAAATTAAAAAATCTGTAAGGAAAGAAAGAAAGTTTAAAGTAAAAAAAAAAAAAAAAAAATACATTATACATGTTTTTAATAGATACTTTGAATTTTTATGTCCATGAAGCATCATTTGGTAATTATTTTATAGAATTTATGAGCAAAATTTAGGAGCTTTTAAAACGCAAAATGAGATGATTTTAAAATTCTTTTTGTGCATTTTATTATATTAAAATGTTACTTGTTTTATTTTATTACCTTAAAACAATAGTGGATAAATATCTGTATAAGCGTAAATGTACATGTGAAACAATTAAAAATTATTCAATTAATTTTATCGAGCTGAAAAGTAGCTAAATGTATTAATTAAATAGTTTATTAATTATTTAACTTAATTTTTATTTGTTTGTTTTGTTGTTTTATACACACACCACTTTGAATACTGTATCAAAAACATTAATGCATTATAGATACATGCGTGTATAGACAGGTGATCCATTTAGGTATAACGTGAAAAGAACTGTTTTTTCTTTTTTATTCTTAAATTAAATTTAAAAATTAGCAATATATTAAAATAAATAAATTAGATTAAAATTTTAAATAAACAGTTTTTCTAACATAGCAATTTTATTGTTCCCCATACCTATAGAATATTTTAAAGTAATCTATAACAACTGAGGCAAACAGTCCATTAAAATATTTATTTTTTGTCTATGCTTATTATTTCCAAAACTGGTTGTAGATAATGATTTAGTTTTTTGTCTTAAATATATCAAGTTACACAATGAATTACAGTGGATTTCTCTTATAATATACTATGTTAACAGATCAAAATTAAGCAAAATTTGATCAAAGTAAAAAATATTCACGTTTTTGTAAATTACACCATTTAACACTTAATCGAAACTAAGCAATCTTTATTACTCATTTTGCTTTCAAACAAATATTTTCTAACACCCATGCAAACAATAATGAACAATTCCGTTAAAGGCTCCTGCATATACAAAATTTTATCCCTCTCATTATTAGTTTAATTTCACAATAACTGATTAGAAATAATCCTCATTGAGTATATTTCTACGCATTCTTTTCCTAATTTTCCACATTAAAAATTATCTCAAAAAAGGATGACAGTGCCACATGTTAAGTAATATACACCAAAAGTTAATGCACACCATTTTATGTCATAGTGCAACTAACTATAATTTTTTACCAAATTTCTGTGCATTTAGAGCTACCCCAATTTTCTTTTTCACACACGCAGAAAGACATTTTCTAAAAATGGGCAAATGGTGTTCTGGAACTCTCAAAACGTTTAAATTCATCAAAAGTAGTTTCAGTCAGTACTTTCTTCTTATAAATATAAACAAAAGCAATCTTATATTATTAACTTTTATAGTATTAAAATCTGTTATCACTCTGCCAATACCTAATTCACATCACACATATAAATATACACATACAGAAAAAAATAACCTCTGCATACATTCTTACTTTAATGATTAATGATAATAATAAAAAATCGTCTTCAGTTTATAAGATAAATTCTCTCTCTCTCTCTCTCTCTCTTTTTTTTTTTTTTTTTATGTGTACATATTATCAACCACTAAAGAAATAACTTCTAAATATGCAATGAATCACTCTGTTTGCACCTGAATGTTATCGCTAAGTTAATGATTCATATTTATTCCTAGTAGTCTAGATTTATAAATCTTCTATTTCAGATACGAAATAAAACGTCTGAAGCATTTGTTTATTAATATCTATCAAAATCAATATAAATCCGTTTTATTTTTCGCCTTCACTATTCATTCATCGCATTCATTTATAAAGAAAATAACGTTTGTCAAGAAAACGAAAATATCAGATATACGCAGCAGAAGAAATATTTACGATGCCCTAATACGTTTTCTGGGAACTCTTATTATTTTTTTTTCTCTTTCTGTTAAAATAAACACAACTAGGAAATTATTCTATGATCAGATATTTATCGTTAACGTATTTCAAGTGTGCATTAGATTTGATTCAAATATAAAAATATATGTTATTTTCATTTCGCGCTTTCTAAATTATTATGGATGAAATATTTTAACCTTTTATTAAGAATATATTATAGTTTTAAGAAGCAAAGATTGGCTACTGACTTGTATTAAGAAGTAATATAACTTAATTTGGTTCAACTTTAGAATAAACGTTAAATTAATTGCAACAATTAATTTTTTTCTTTCTTTTTTCTTTTTTAAATTTCTTTAAAACTGCAATTGTGGAAATCTTAGGTGTGAAATGCTGTCAACTTTTGTTGAAAATCACCCAACAGGTGGCGTTGCCATCCTCTTCTTCCTAAATTTTTAATTTGGCTGTGCGTGACAAAATTATATTATGAATCATTATAAAATTAAAAAGTATTACCTATATTAATGATAGTCAATTAGGAAAAATTCTGAACACATAGGCGAGCAAGCAAATTTTCAACATGAATATCTTTTAAACATGGATATCTTTTAATCGTCAATACTTTTAAAATTAGTGGTTGAAACTTAGCTCTGTGATGATTTAAAACAAAGTCATCAATTATTATTATTATTATTATTATTATTATTTATTATTATTATTATTATTATTATTTTATTTTATTTATTTATTTATTTATTTTTTTTTAACAAGGAAAAAATACTTACAAAAAATATTTGTAAACATGTCGTTTAGAGGATAATTTCGACTTTTTTGGGGGGGACATTTGGTGTTTTACTTCTATGAGAAAAATTCGTCTGCATTCACTTTCATTATGCGATTAGTATTAGGGTCAAGACTGACAGACCACATGAGTGTCTTAGGTTGGGTGGTGTGCCCTCCATGGGAGTCTTTCAAATGCATTCTTCAACATGGAAAATAACTTTCGTAAATATTAATTTTATTAAATTATTTGTACTGGATGCATTGGAAAATATAAAAGGGAATTTTGTGATGACCACAACATACTAATTATACTTTTGTTTTAAAAATTAGAGTTAAAGAACCTAATTTTTAAAAGAATTTATAAGAATATTATTGAATTTTTTTATAATTTTTAATCAGAGTCTATTCGAATCTAAGACAATCAAATGATATAATATCTGATAAGAACGATCTAATAACATTAATGTTATTCAATCACAAAATCGAGGAAATAAAATGTCTTTGCGATATAAATACTATTTTCGCGTTAAATCTAAAATATTTTCAAATATTTATCAAGAAATCTGATTTGTAGATTACTTCTCTCGAAGATATTCTTTTTGACCACTGAGCTCAAAAAGCATAAAAGGTAATATTATTTTTCCACTGGAGGCTAAAACAGTTTTTATTTGCTTTGCAAATACCTGCCGATTACAGTTGAAGACAGCGATATAACCCATTGCCTGTTATTAACAAGTTTTAATGACAGTAATATTAATTATGAAATGAGGCAAAAAGGTCGAGGAAATAAGACATTTTTCCATAATAATTTCTACTTAACCATTAAATATGAAATATTTTGAGATTTTTTTTAAAGATCTGAACTCTGCTCTTTTCTTGTGGGTATTCTTCTTGATCATTGAAAGCTATAAAGTATTCGATGTCTACCATTACTTTTCTGCTAAATATTGCGATAGTTCGTATTTGTTGTAGAATTACTTACCTATTAAAGTTGAAGATAATTAGATAACAGATTATCTACTAATAACAAAAAATCACGATATTAATATTAATTATAAATGTAATATGTATTTAATATTTATTTTATAGCAATGTTCTTGTCAAGTTTTACAAAAGCCTGTTTAATTCAGTTGCGTTATGCATTAAGAAAACTTTTCCTTTGACACTTAAATTAAAGAAAGTATTATTACATCCCTAATTACCAGAAATAGATATTTGTTTCCAATTTTCTAAAGTCAAGCATTGATATGTTTAGATAAATTACATCCAATTTATATAACACATTAAATAATATACAATGTAATTAAGATATATACTCAATAATATAGCTACCTATCGTCGTGGCATTTTAAAAGATTTGCACGATTTGCGTGCTGTAACTTACACTAAAAAAAATTACTTTTACAGCTTCACATTTATTACATCTGTTTCCATTTGAAAAGAAATCGGAAACCTTCCTGTAAAATTTTTATTTACGAAATTGAAACAAAAGAAATCTCCAAAAAGTGTTCGTTTCAAGTGGCGGTTAGACGAAGATATCGCGTGCTGGGGCAAAAGCAGCTGCTCCCTCAAATTTACTTAATGAGCGGAAGTTTCGTAGAAAAATGACCTCCATTAGTGGCCACACGTTTTTATTACTGAATCAAAAACACCGCAAGGCATCTAATGTCAGTTAATATTTCCTGGCATACAAAAAACAAAAATAACATCTTGTCCAGTCGTCCCCACATCCCCCATTGAACATCTTCCGCTCAAAGGGCGAGTATTTAATGCTTCATGATGCTACTCGAGCAAAACTGTAACAAGGTGGTGCTTTTCTATTTAATGATAGGGAGTAAAATGATCCTAAGGCACACCTTCATATTAATCTTGCATAAGCTGTGAATCTTTTTTTCATGAATGTTCATACAAAAAAAAAGAAAAAAAAAAAATGTGGGGTTGAGGGTCAATAATTGTGGACTTGATTCTTCAAGAAAGTCTAACGTGTTTATCGTTGATATAAATATAGGGCTGGATGTATTCATCAGCGTTCTTCCTCGGATACTTTGAAAGTAAAAGTTGTAGTATTACACGTGAGGTCACGTGTTCTTGTCGAAATTGTCTGATCGTTGTGGTAACGATTGAAATCTGAATAGAGCATGTCGTATAAGTTATAGGTAAACGCTAAAGTGTTTCTACACCTGTTCGTTAATAAATGAGAACACTCTGTACCCCCCCCCCCCCCCCAAAAAAAAAAAAAAAAAAAAAAAAAAAGATAATTTAGAGCATAGTTTCTGGAAAATAATTTTATTATATATATATACTTAATCTCTGTAGTTGATTTTCTTATAATTATTTCGGTACTCCAAGCATACGGGGGGAACGAAAAAGTCATATCAGTATGCTAGAAAGTGTTACAAATATCTTTTATTTTTTCTCTGTAAACTTACAAAATTATTTTAAAACACAACGAATATTTTAAAACACAATATTTTAAATATAATATTTTAAAACACAACGAATGTAATAAATAGTACCTATTACAGAAGCAACGCTTAACGAAGATTTGTACAATTGTTATTTCGTATATTTTGTTAGACAACATGCTATATTTAATTGACAATAAATTTCTTTCTTTTTTTTTTTTTCGCTATAAACATTCGAAACGATTGAGAAAATTAAATATATGAAAGAGTTACATTTATATTCATCTGTCAAAAATCTTGATAAATTGTTCTTGATAAATTGTTATTTAAAATACAATTTTATAATTGTTCTTGATAAATTGTTATTTAAAATACAATCTATTAACTTTTTTGACCTATAAACGTTGATGCAGATATTGCAACGTATATTTTAAATGAGTGATTTTTTTTTTTTTTTTTTTTTTTTTTTTTTTAGAATACATAACATTTTTTCTTTTCTTTATTTTTTCTTACATTTCGATAAAATAAAATAGAATTAAGTGGATTACTATTCAATATATTTTGCATGACTGGTCAATTTCAATAAGTTAAAAACGCACAATTTATTTAATTTTCGTAAAAGTGTATTTTTTGTACATATATATACGCACATATGTGCTTCAAAATAAATATATTGAATTCAAAATATCTGTTTCGAAAAAATGGATTTAATATTCTATTGAAACATCTCATCTGAAGAATTAGAATTCTTTTATCTTTTATTTTAATTTTGTGAAAAACAAATTAGACTGATATTATTTATAAGTTTTGCAATGGAATTTATTATTTTTTACCTAGAAAAATTTTATTAAGCTATGAAACACTTAATAATTAACATAACCTATATTTTAATTGAGAAAAATGCAAAAAATGTGCATGCATAAATCGCATCTTTATCAACATCTACATTCATAATATTTCCACTTTCTCCGCATTAAACAAAATGTATATTATTCTGCTTCTCAAAATGCATTATATACGTATAATTTTATAATAGAAATTACTTAAAAATATTTGTAGTATATTATCAGCAATATATTTTCATAGTTTTATTCGATATATTTAACATATAGATATAAAAAATTGAATTAGTACAAAAATTTTATACTAATAGAAAATTTAATCAGTATAATCGTCTACAACAGTCGCATTATAGAAATAAAGATAGAACAATGCAACAAAAATTGCGCCTTTTTAAACACAAACTTTACCTTCATTATATTTCAGCAATTTCTGCATTAAACATAATTAATGTACATTGCTCGTTAAAATCATTAAATGTGGTTTTGTTTTGTGGCAGTGTTGACTTGTTGCATTATTTAGCATAGTAGTAGTATACTGCCAATTTTTAGTTATTGTTAGACGAATAATGATGTCTATAAGTTGCAAAATATTCATAAAATGCATATAAAATAATCGGAGTTATGTTTCTTAATTTTAAGAAAGCATTTCCGTAAAAAACTGAGCTTACATTAATTATTCCTCTTTTTTTTTTTTTTTTTTTTTTAGCTCTCCCGTTTCAAAACAACGATTATTTGTATACTGATAAGCAAAATTAACTGTATATTTAAAAAATAAACTGGCATATCAGTATGAAAAATTAAATGGAGTATACTACCGATATTTAATCAGCATTGCTTCAACAATAATTTTGACAGTGGCATAACTTTCGTAAGGAAAAACAAAATTGACATTTTTAGAAAAAAAAAAAAAAAAAAAGAGAAAAATGAAAAATTCTGTGAAACTAAATTTATATTAGAAGGCTACTTTTATTTTCTCTATTAAATAATAAATGTTACATTGTTTGTTTTAATCATTACGAATGGTTTATTTCGTGACAGTCAAATCTCGTTTATGGTATTATCATTTTTATAGTTGCTGTACCATTCATCATACTGAACTGCAAAACGAAATTTGTATACTACCAATATTTAATTAATATTGGATGGATAATGATTTCTATTATTTGTCAATTATTGGTAAAATGAATATAAGGTAATCACAATTTAGTTTCTTAATTTTAAGCAAAAATTTCGGTGAAACTAAATTTATATTTAATACTTTTGTTTATTTATTTATTTTTTTGCATTTTCCTATAAAAACTTACCCGTTTCGAAATAACGATTCTTTATATATTGATAAGCAAAATTAGTTTTTTCTTTAAAGAATAAAATGCCATATCAGTATGAAAAATTGATTAATGCATACTACCGATATTTAGTCAGCATTGTTTCAACAATAATCTAGACAGCGTTACAGCATTCACAAGGGGGGGGGGGGGGGTCATTTTGAGAAAGAAGAAAATTTCTCTGATATTAAATTCATATTAGATGATCACTTTTATTTTTTTTGATAAAAACTCACTTGTCTTCCGTTCTGCCACGCGACTTTTGCCTGAAAAACTCTTTTTATTTCCACCTGCTATATACATTACGTCCGTCTAGCACCTGCCAAAGGCTTCTGGCTTGTGTTGTCCAATGCCTTGATAGTAGAATGGAGAAAGAGTTGACAACCCGGGTTGAGTCATTCTAGTAAAAGGGTTGAACATGGACTGGAATAAAGGAAAGACTTGGGGATGCTCGCGATCAAAATCTCTTCTTCCTGTTACCCACTCTTTTTACTCTCCATGGAGGACGAGGGGTTTTAAAATGCAGGGATTTCCCGTAGGGTTTCTCATTTCTATTGAAACTGATTAAGTAAATAAGGAAAAAAAAAGTTAAAATTTTAAATAGATAATTACGATTATCGTTTTTGTGTATGTATGTCTTCTTTAAAAAATGCGGAATTGGGTGAACCTGAAATTGATTAACGTAAGGGTTTAAAATTTTGTAAGAATCTTTTTGGAGCTTCAACTAAAAAATATAAAAAATGGCTTTCAAGTCTGTTTAAGTCATCACAGAAAACAAAACTAAATACAAGCCCAGAAAATGAAAACTTTTAGAAATGATTTTTTTTTTCCCTAAGCCATTATTATTATTTATGTCATTTATTACTATCATTTAATAAACTTCGGTTCCTTAACAATTGCAGTCCTCATACATCCTGTTTGGTCGAACTTACACATAAAAAAGTAGGACTAAAGGACCTGCTTCACGTTTTATTACTATTATTATTATTATATCTCTAATAAAAAGGGAGTATATTGAAAAGTATGAATTTTTGTATCATTCATTTCACGTAAAAGTTCTTTCCAAAAAACATTTCCATAAAATAGACGCTTTTTATGTAGGTGCGTTTTGTAGATGTAACAGTAAGTTAATTATTGCCAATGTAAGCGTTATTGTTTTATGCTGTTAACATGCTCAATATTAATTGAAATAAATGCAATCTGATATAAAAAATCAAAAGGATAGGGATTTTTTTTTCTTTTTCCGTGTAATTTCGGAATTATTCGTTATTGAGAATAATATTTGAAGATAAAAAAAAGAATTAATTTCTTTTTCCCTCCTGTTTTTTCTATTGCCCACCTAAAAAAATTCTTCAGAAAAACTTTTTAAAAAATGTCCAAAACTGCAAATAATTTGAAGTTATTTGGAACAATAAGAAGTTTAAGGTCGAGGGGGGGGGAGGAAATTACTTTCTTCCAAACTGCAAATTTTTTTATTTTAAACTGCAGTTATTCTGCAGATTTTATGATTTTTGTTCTAAATACCTTCAGACTATCTGCAGATTTTTCTGCAGTTTTTACTTTTAGTTGGGTATCACTCTTTTAAATTTATGAGAATTAATATTTTTTTTTTTTTTTTATGCTTAGCACTTATTATTATTATTATTATTATTTTTATTTTTATTTTTTTTTCATTTCATATTTAAGTTAGACGTTTTGAACTTATATAAATAAGTTGATATATATAAATAAATAAATAAATAAATATATATATATATATATATATATATATATATATATATATATATATATATATATATATATTATTATTATTATTATTATTATTATATCTCTAATAAAAAAAGGAGTATCTTGAAAATTATGAATTTTTGTATCATTCATTTCACGTAAAAGTTCCTTGCAAAAAACATTTCCATAAAATAGACGTTTTTTATGTAGGTGCATTTTGTACAGTAAGTTAATTATCACCAATGTAAGCGTTATTGTTTTATGCTGTTAACATGCTCAATATTAATTGAAATAAATGCAATCTGATATTAAAAATCAAAAGGATAGGGATATATATATAAATAATTGTTTATATGATATATATAAGTAAATATATAAATATATAAATTGATATTTATAAATAAATATCTGTAATTTCTTCGCATGCTAATGCGATAATACAAGATTTAAAATATATTAATAAAATAATTCTATTCTATCCGTACTTAGTATAATGAAGCATTTTCTACATTTATAAAAATTGGCGCTTCATAATTAATGTATTATCTTCTCTAGGCAAATATTTTAACTTATGTGTAATTTGTTAAGTAATAAATAATTCACCAATAACGATTGTCGAGTACTTACCTTTTTAAGTCAACGTGTAAAAGCGGAAATAATAACACATTTACATAATAATGTTACATTTTTATAAACATAATTTCATTAACAATATTTTACAAACAGCAATATTGATGAATTTATCAATATATAATCTTAATGCAGTATATTTTTTAACTTTTTAACTTGTATCTTCACTTTTTCATGATATAATAAGAAAAATTCACTGTAGGAAATACGTTCATGATGTGCTAGTCTTATTAATTCTTTTTTACTTCTTTTTAGGTAAGTGCACCTCCTTATGCATGGATATTTTTAAAGATTATGGTATGTAAAACAAAACCATTTATTCGTATAATAACAACCTTTATTTAATATTTCCTGAGTCTTAAAATTTTCGTATGGTAATATAAATGTTGTCTCAACTAAACATACAATTTATTTTTATTACTGAAAAATCATAAGGGATTCGTCAGTGGCAAAAACAAATTATATATATATATACATATATAAATATTATGAATAACTTTTTCAAACATTCTACAAGATGAAATAATGTATCACATGAAGATATGTTTATAGATAGATAGATGAATTATTATTATATATACAACCAATCATTACAAGGATCAAACACCAGGCAGGAAGATTCGAACTTATCATTCAGCAAACACATATAAATTTAAAGCCTTATAGAAATTTAAAAAAAAAAAATTGAAATATAAACATATACATACACACACAAATATATATTGTATATATATATACAGGGTGTTCAAAAAACGTTAACTTTCATTTTAATTCCTGGACTGATGTTCTTACAGTATAAGCTATAAAATTAATTTTCGGAGACTGAAATTCAAAAAATACAAAATTTTTATTTTTATACGGTCCTATACAACAAAAATGTCCTCCGAATAAGATATTATCTAATAAGAGCATCCTAAATTCTTATTAAACTAAATAAAAGAAAAAAGAAAAAAACTTAGTATCATAAAAAGTACTAGAAATATATTTAATGAAATTTATTCACAGATTATTTGCAATCTAAAGAATAAATTTGTTTATTTGTTTATTTTTTTTTTTCCTTGTAAATTGTACATTACTCCTTAAAAGCAATTTACACGTTTATTTATTTGTTTGTTTTGCTTTATTAACGGACAACTTGTCCGAAGACGTTGAAATGTGGCTTGAGTCAGCTTTTTTTCTTGCCATATCTCTAATACAGTTTATGACAAAATTCTGAAAATTTGTACATTTTGTGAGGTATAGGAAGATTTTTTTACTCTTCGACATTTTTTGTGTGTAGTCCGCAAAAAATTATATTATTTATTTATTTATTTACTTTATTTTATTTTAGTTATTGTATTTGAATCACCTGAAAATTTTAATTGATTTTATAAAATTATGTATTACATTTGTCATTTATATAAATAAATTCATACTTTGAAGAGTTTTTTTTTTTTTTTCTTTTTTTAATCAAGTTAATAAAGAAAAAGAAAAAACAAGTTTTAAATCAACTCTTGCCTTTTTAAATGTGTTTTTCCATACCTGAAGAATTACTAGTGATGATTTTTGTAGATTTCCTTTAATGTTTATTAAAAATAAAGAAATAAAAGGTTTATGGTCTGTAAATTTAAGAAATGGAAAAAAAAAAAAAAAAAAAAAAGGATTTAAATTTCCTAACTGATAATGATTCATGTTAGAGAGTTACTTCAGAACCTAGTTCTAGGATATTTTTGTGCAGTCTGAGAAAAAAAATAGATATCTACATGCTATTAATTTAATGTCTTCTGAGTCATTCAAAATTGTACTGAGTCATATATTAACTAGTCGTAGTCATATACTAATCAGGTTGGGCCATGTAAAATATTGAATCATACAAAATATTTTGATGCAACATATGATACAGTCGGTAACAAAAATGTTCGAACACTAGCGAAAATTCCTATGTAAAAAAAGTACACTTCATATGGTTTTGTTAAATAAATCCTTGTCGAAACCTGTTCTTAGTCAGTGTAAGAACATGATTCGATAAGGATTTATTTAACAAAACCGTATGAAGTGTACTTTTTTTACATACGAATTTTTGCTAGTTTTCGGACACTTTTGCTACCGACTATACTTGTAACAATAAAACAAAATTGGCTGTTTTTTTTTTTTTTTTTAATTAAAATATGATGACATACATTTTTTTTTTTTTACAAAAACGGAATTTTTTCATCATAATATGCCAAAACTAAATAGAAGATTTTTTTGCATCAGCGAATAGAGAAATCTAAGTGAAAAGCATTATGATACAAAAATAATATATGCACACGTACCCACACCCACACAAACGCATATATATATTATTCGTTCTTTCGTACATATTTCTCGCAAATGTTTTTTTTTTTTTTTTTTTTTTAATGAAAGCGACGATATTTCGGTGCTAAAAAATTATATATTTTTTAGAAACAAAATTAATCAATAAGTAATGCAAATGATCAAAAAATAATCAAAACGTTCATGATATTATCTGAATATTTTTCCCATGAATGCAGAATAAGTATCAAAACTTCTCTATATTTGTAATTAAAGTACTTTCTTTTTTATTTTATTTTGTTACTATCCAATCTTTCTCCGTTTTCTTTTTAATACTTCAAAAGTATATACTTGTTTTTTGTTCCTAACACCTTATATACACTTTTATCGAAAAAATGCGTAATATTCGAACAAAAATTTTAAAGAGTTTGGGATTGAAATATCACATCACAATTTTGAATTTTATTGGTCGCTCTACCCACAATTTGTCATTTTTTCTTTTTAATATACATCAGAAATATTTCTTTGATTATTTCTTTGCTTTTCGTTTTTTGTAACAATTTAAGTAAAAATATACAAAGCGTTCGTGACATAATTTCAATAATATTCACAAAAATCACACTAAAAATGCGTTTTTTTTTTTTTTTTTTTTTTTTTTTTTTTGTTCAGTTATTTTTATTCAGCTTCTTGTAGTACTTTATATAAAGGTATACAAAACCTTCATAGTATACTTTTTATACTATTTGCAGGAACGTTTATTTACCAAACTAATTTCTTTTTTAATAATTGTGATTAAAATATCCAATTCTTAATTTTAGTCATTTACTGCCTACATTTTTTCAGTTTTCTTTCTTCGTTTTTAAAATCATTTCTTTTTCTTTTTTTTTTTTTTTTTATATTTTCTTTTCGTCTTTCGTAACACGTTGTGTAAATTAAACAAAGTGGTTATAATATTTCAACATTTTTCGTAGAAAGGCTTGGTAACCACACAGATTTAAAGTGTTTGTGATTCAAATACCTCAAAATTTAATTTTAATCACATACTAATCACACGTTTTAATACTTTAAAAATATTTCTTTATTTTTTTATTTGTTTTCTGTTTTTTGTAACAGTTTATTTAAAATCATACATATTTTGAACATAATTTTCATAAGTTCTATAATTTATAGCATAATTCCAACACCACAGAAACTTTTATTTTCGAAAAGAAATGTACAAATAAATAAATAAAGCACATGTGATTAATACACGCAAATTTTAATTTTTTCTTAGAAACACTTTATAACCAAATAAAGTATTTGTGATTAAAATACCTCAATATTAAATTTCATTCAGTGACTAACCACACATTTCAGTTTTCTTTTTAATTAATATATATATATATATATATATGTGTGTGTGTGTTTATTTACTTGCTTCTTCCGTTTTTGTAACCATTTATGTAAAAATATACAAACTGTACATAACATAATTCCAATATTACTCACAGAAACCTTTATTTATTAAATAAATAATCAAAATACCCAAATTTAAATTTAGTCGGCCCCGGTTCACTTATTTTTTAATTTCCTTTTTTATACTTTGAAAATATTCCTTTGTTTATTTATTTGCTTTTCATTTCTTGTAACAGCTTAAGTAAAAATAAACAAAGCGCCCGTTATATAATTATAATATTTTTCTAAGAAAGGTTTAATAACCAACAAAAATGTGAAGTATTTGTGATTGAAATACCCCGATTTCTAATTTAGGTTATCTTCTTTCTATTATTCCTATGGTTATGAGGTGACAGGGATCTGCTGACGTCAGATGTGAGTCGGAGAAACTCACAAGGTTTGATACCGGCGTGCCTTATTTTACTGGAAGTTTATTGCAATAAAAGCACAAATAGATCCCCTCGAGCAAAAAAGAAGAAAGCGAGGAACTTAGTTTAGAAGTCTGAGGAATGTTAAAATGAGGCGCAGTCCGTACAGACAATCCACATAAATCAGTTCGCATGCACATTTTCTAGGATTTTATATCTATTCCCTTTAGCTTGTGATTGAGTAGGATTTCTTACTATTACGTTTTCTAAAATTGACATTGACAAACTGCATATGATTCAAAACAAGCAAACAAAGAAGAAGAAAGGATATTTAAAAAATATATATACATGTTATTATTATTATTATTATTATTATTATTATTATTATTATTATATATTATTAATTCCTTGTTCTTTTCCTTTTTATTAGTCTAATAGAAATATAAGTTTTGCTAGTGCATAGCCTTAGAATACCAAATGAATATCGAACATTCAGATGAAAGATAAACAGTATCAGAAAATGCTGATATCGTGATTTTACCCTGTTTTTATTAACTCGCTTTCTTGTTTGTTTGTTTATCCAGTACAAATCTTGCAGTCGATTTTTAACTAACTTTCCGACTAGCTAGACATTTGAAACTTTTAGAGTAGCTCAGAACACGATGACAACGCATATTTTCGAATTTTTGATTGGTTTTCTTTTAATTAATTAAAATATGAAAATAAAAACCTCCTAATAGCTTTAAAATTAGCCATTTAAATATTAGCAATAATTTAATTGTTGCCAAAAAAAAGATTTACGAGTTCATGAATTGACGTCATTATAACTTTAAAAATTTTCTACACATTGATAAAGTGCTAGTGTAGTTCATGATGCTAATATATGTTGTTATAGAAGGATTAATATTTTGTTTTTAAAACCATCTTTATTATTATTATTATTATTAATTCACTGAACTGATTCCGCGTGCTTAAATATTGCTTATATATTATTTTTTTATCCTCGCGTATTTTATTGATACCTAGAATTGTCAAGTTTATATGATTCAACAGTAATTTTAGAAACATGGTACATAAAAAGTTTTTTTTTTTCTTTTTAATCTTATAATTAATTTATTTTTGTTTTGTTTTATTTTATATTTTAATACAGAACAATATGATCAGGGACACAAAGATAATTTTTCGGTGATATTCTGGTTACCCCATAATGATTCAAAAAGTTATATTTTGAATTAAAAACACAAAAATCGTAGACATAATAAACAATTTTCTATATTTATCAAAAAAGTAAAAAATCCTTATATAACTCTGGGATGGAAACGAATATTGAATTTTCAGATAAAGAGCGTATAATGGGCGTAAATGTAGACTTTGTATTGTATTTAGTGTAAAAATATTATAATCCGTCATATAAAGATAAATCTTTTGCAATAGTCTAACTGCCTAATGATGATCAATGATAATTAGAATATTTTTATTAAAAAGCGAGAATATTACCCATACTTGTTTCTTATACGTTCATCCTTACAAAAAAAAAAAAAAAAAAAAAAAAAAAAAAACTGGTTAATACATATTTTTGTCAACTTACAAACAAAATAGCATCATCAGTTCTATAAAATCTAATATAAATCTATAAAAGTAAAATGGTTTAAGCTTTCTGAAAATTTTTCCGGTATTTTTTGTTAGATCTAAATTTAATCTCCGCTTTTTAAGTTAATATATCTTAATACTGTTTGATTGTTAAAGTATTTTTCTCCGTAATTCTTACTTAAAAATGTGAAAAAAAGGTGAGAAATCAGGATTTTCTTCTTAGCTCTGGATTCTTAGAAACCACCAACTTTAATTTTTTCTTTTTACTTAAAACTGAATAGAGCGTCTTTGACGAAAAGTGCATTAAATCCTGTAATATCAAAATACGCTGTGGAAGGGGGAAAAAGGTAGATTTTTTTTAAGTTTCAATACCTTTTATATTTTATTTGTTGATAAAAAAGAAAGATTGTTTTAAGAAAGTGATCATATTAAAGAATTTAATATATATATATGTATATATTATAGTTTTTTAATAAATGAAATATTTCTTTTTGTACATTTTATTTTATTTTATTTATTTATTTATTTATTTATTTATTTTTTGTTGTTTGTTCCTATAATTAATTTATGTTAAATTTATGTAATAAATAAATAAATAAATAAATAAAAGTAAAAACAGTAGGAATAAAAAATACTGCTTAACATTCAAAGGTCTCAACAATTAAAAATGGATGCGATTATGAATAGATACAATTAAAAAAATAAATAAATAAAGTTTGTATTAAAACAAAAAAAAATGTAGAAACACGTATTTAAAAATAGTAAATTTGTACAACTAATTCAAAACTTTTCGCTTTAATTCTTAAAGCATCTTCAGGAACCACAAAAAAAAAAAAAAAATGTTTCTTTTTTGCACTTTAAATACTTAAATAATAGTTTACTGTTAAAGTTACCAAAACTTGATACTGTACTGTAGGTGAACTGTCCATTGGCAGAAACCTTTCTAAGAAACCTCCACTTTTCATTTTTTTTTTTTTTTTTTTTTTTACTTAAAAAAGCATAAAGCTTCTTTAGGGAAAAGTGCATTAATTCCAGTAATATCAAAATACTCTTTGGAAAAAAAAAAAAAAACAGTAGATTTTGTAAGTTTTAATACTTTTTATATTTTAGAAGTTAGAAAAAGAAAGTTAAAGCATTTTTTAGTGGTTCAGATTTTTTTTAAGTAAGGGATTATATTAAAACATTTAAGAAAAAATATAAAACAAAGTATAGTTTCTAAATAATGTAATTAATTATTGTTAAATTTATGTAAAATAAAAAATATAAATAAATAAATAAAAACAATAAAAATAAAAATTACGACTGAACATTCAAATGACACAATTAAAATAGATGCGATTATGTATAAATACGATAAAAAATAAATGTATAATTTAATTATGAAATCTTTGAAAGAATAAACCTTTCTTAATATCAAAATCAATTTTTATTTTTAATTGATGGAGTTAATTGAAAAAAAAAAAAGCTCTTCTAAACAATAATATTAATTAACATAATGATACAAAAATAAATTATGAAAAATATGAAAAATTTTTAATTAATATTTTTCTCATCAATATGTACATAAAAAATATTTATTTTAAAATAATAATAATAATAATAACGATAAAAAGATACTTGGAAAATTTATTGTAAAAATGTAAAATAAAATGAGTTGAGAGAAGAAAAGAACATCTTTGTGGAGAAAAAAACTATCAAATTATTCAACTACACTAGGCGTCTAGTTCTCACGAAGTCTCTTTATTTGACTGGAGAGAAAGAGTATAGTTTTTTTCCCTAACTCCACCTTTTCCAATACAATAACTTAAGTGGTCTAACCCATTGCTGAAATTGAAAGACAAAAATGTAGATGAGGAAAAATAATTTTAAACGCCGACATTTATCAGTACTTAAAATACAGAAAGACCTAATAAACTGTATACTGAATTACCTAGTTTGCAAGAAAAGATAAAAAGTAATTTAAGATCTTATACGAAAGAGAGAGAGAAAAAAATAGTAATGAATATGTAAGACAACACTACAACTAAGTGGATGTTTGTCTTATCAGTGATTTTCCACTCTTTTTTTTCCCCCTGTTTTCGTGCCATTGTTGTACACTTACTTTAAATATACATTTTTTTCCCTCTTTTAATCAAGTAATCGTCATTTGAAATTTCCCTATTCTCTCTCGTTATATTTTCTGAATGTAGTTATTTTCACCTTTTCATTAGTCTGGAACATTTTAATTGAATGTTTTGCTTGTTCCTACAGTTCCACTCTACATGAATTTAGATGTTTTAATATTAAAAAAAAAAAAAAAAAAAAAAAAAAAACTGAAGAAAAAGAAGGAGAATTGAAGAACACTATAGAGATGAATTCTGATTTTAAAATAGAATTGGCAAAATGGACGCGACTGTATTTTAACAATGTTATCATTTTGTAGCTTTTCAATATAAATATATATATTCAGCTATGTCTTAGTCAGTCAGATATTTCAAACAGTTAATCAAATATATATCAGAGATTTTTTTTTTCTTATGGATTTTCACCATTAAAAATTATTCAATTAGCAATTGGTATACAAAATTTTTTTCTTAAAGAAAAAAAATAAAATTTTCAGAGAAAAAAAAAAAAAAAAAATATATATATATATATATATATATATATATATTAAAGTATAAGAGAACCTGAATAGAAATAAATAGGTTTAAAATTTTATTTTATACTCAGATAAATGCTTAAATTTCACCAATTTCGAAAAACTAAAAGCTCATCATTAAAACGCAGTAATTGAAATCTTGTAGATAATTAAAATAATATATGTAGCAATGAATAAGACAAAGTGAATTAGATAATGCTTTCATTCACTGGTCATTTGTTTTATTTCTATTCCAGCGCTTCTTTTAATCATTTGTGTATTTGTCTTAACTACCTTTAGTACAATTTCATTTTAAATTTTATTTCTAATGTATTGTAATATTATATTTTTTTTTCTTATTATATTGAAATTATTTAATTGACTGTCCATAATTATTCTAATAATGACATAGATTTTAATAATAAATAGATCATGGTATCTGTATTCAAGAGTCTTGATTATTTTGTATTTAACAAAAGTCAATCAAGCGAATGTACTCTAACGGTATAACTGTTTGCCAAGTTTTGATGTTAAACAATATTGTTTCCTTTTCCTTTGCCATGTTATAAAAGAGTGATTGTTTCCAAATAATATCTTTTTCAGTTTCGGTATGCTCATCGATGGGATTAAGTTATTTGAAATATAAGTTTTGTATATATATATATATATATATATGTATACATAGTTTTTATCAATGAAATGATGTACCGTAAAATAATATTTAAAATTCGTTTGTTTAAAGAGAGTCGTTTTTATTTTGATTTTAGAGCAAAATGTATATAATAAAGAGCCCTATTTTATTAATAAATATCATTATACATATTTCCTAATACATCGTGTGAAGAACTGCCAACTCAATATACATATAATCTGTAATTTTTGGGGTTAATAAAAATATAAGCAGGCATTAAAAAAAGCATTGGATTATTCGCCTAACTTGTAGAGGATTACAAAGTATATCAATGATTCAATTCCAATAAATTAAAACTTTAATCCTAAATTAATAAAAGAAATAATTGAAATTTATTTGGGATAATTAAGTTTAACAAACAATAAATAATAATTTGTGAATCTTTATTCCCCTTATATGTAAACAAACATCTGTAATTAATAAAAACCTTCATATACATATATTGCATAAAGCGTCTTCTACAGTAAATTATTCGGAATGAAAATAATTAAATATTGCCTAAAAAACAAGTTAAGAATGATGATTTACGAAAGAGAAATTTATGAGAAAATACCGAATAATTTGAATAATGTTTTTAGGGTTCATCCACGTAACACTTCAAAAACATGTATATCGTTATGGAAAAAAAAAAAAAAAAAAAAAATAGTAATAACATTTTGCCGGATCTAAGTCAGTAACTGATTATTTGTTGTAATCTTCTACTTTTTTATTCCACTGCTACATACTGCAAGCCGTCTTCTTGGTTGTTTTACATAAGTGCTATACAAATGTAAAATGTTTAAAATTTATCTATTATTCTGCTTGAAATTTATCTATTATTTTGCCTTAGTACAATGCGTCAAGATTGTTTTTATTTTAATGGGTTTTAAATTTTAAATGAAATCAAAAACTCCTTTGATTTCTGATAAAAGTTACCAATTTTTCCGTCTTTTCTGCTATATTACTAGAATACATATTTCCATATTTATACTGTTTAGAGTCAGTACATCACTTTTTTCAGCACAAGACCAGTGCTTTTAGTCTGTGATAAAACCTCTTTTCCATGCACAATAAATAAGAATAAAACATTTTTCCACGATATGAGATAGAGTTGCAACTCGTAGAAAATAAAAAGAAATTAATTAATTTAATTATGCATATTTACACGCGTATAAGAGAAATCTATATTACAGTTAAATACAAGAAATTAAAATCATGAAGTAGTCATAAGTCATGAAAGACTTTTCTATATTTGTGAGAAAAGAAATAGCCATTATAAACAAAACTACTTAATTCTACCGAACGCAGATATCGATTTTATTCACAGACGCACATCAAACGCACGAACTCTCACACACATCTACGCAATAAAATGGCACATAACTGATGATTTACGAAATCATTTGCCATATTTTTCAGGGAAATAAATAGCCATTATGGCCAAAACTAATAAAAATCTGCAGAAGACAGATCTCTATTTTGTTTTTCAATTACTTTATTTTTTTTCTATGAGTACCGATTTTCCGCACCATAGACGAATGAATATTTTAAATTGCATGCAAAAAGGCATAATAATTAGCAAGAGCTTATATCCAATACTTATAATTCTGGGGATTTCATTGATAATATTTTGTAATGGCGTCATTTCTTGTCTGTGTTGTATACATCGCTATGTACTTCCTCAATCTCATTACTTTTGCAGACAATTCCTTCTTCTTTTTGGTACAAGTAAATTTAACATCACTTTCAATCTTTAAAAATTTATTTTTAATCTCAACTCTATGTAGTTTCTTAAGAATCACTCTAGCTTCGACTCCTCTTATTAAAGCTATTAGTGAAATTTACAATGTCCTTTGCTTCTAACGCTTTTCTTGATACATAGGAGGTCCTATAGACTTTATGTCCTGATTTAAGAATAATAAATAAGTATCATAACCTTTAAGAGATCCAGTTTATTAATACTCATACTAGGTGTACGAAAAACGAATTCAGGTGCATACATAACTACTGTTCGCTAGGCAAGCGTAAATGAGTTTTTAACCCCTGGCATCCCCTCACTCTAATTTACCATAAATTCAAAATATTTATGTATCATTATCATTAATTTCAGCCTTTATAAATCCACTACAGAATGACGACCTCTCCTAGGTGATTTCAGTCTGCCCTGTTTTCTGCAATTCTTCTCCATTCTGCTCAACTTGACCATCTCATCTCTCCACGACACTGTGGTATCTTCTTTCGTATTTTCTAATCTCTCAGTGTCCTAAATAGGACTTTAGGGGTCCATTTCACCAGTGGCGGATCCAGAGCTTAACTTCTGGGGGGGGGGGGGGAGGGGGGCTAAGATTTTTCAAGATGTTATTCCAGACCAATGAAAAGTTTATAATTCTAATATTCATTTGTGAATGTCAGTACTTTTTGGGGCTGAAGCCCCCCCCCCCTTAGATCCGCCACAGCATTTAGCATCGTTTCTTCTGCCAGGGTGCCCAACCCAGTTCCATTTTAACTTCTTTACTTTACAAATGACATCAGTAACTTTGGTTTCATCCCTGATCCATTTGTTTTGCTTTCTGTCTCTTTGGGTGAATCCCAACGTGCATATCTCCACGTTTTTCTGAAGCTTTTGCATAAATTTTCACGATAATGTCCAAGTTCTGAATCATATATATATATTTCCTTTTTGTGAAGAATTCTCACGCATTATATCTTTTATACCTTTTTAATGTTCCATTCAAATATTTTTTTTTTCTCCTTATCGTTAACAAGAGAAAAAATATGCTTCCTCAATTAAACTTTCATAATTTTCTTTTAAATTGAGAGAATTTCAAATTCATAAATAAAAGAGGGGGGGGGAGCTGAAAACTGGCATCTCATAAGTGACATTAATATTAACATTAGAAATAATTCGATTTTTATTTTACAACATTTGTCAAACTACTTCTGTTCTTGAAAAAGAAGATGGGGGGGGGGGGGGGGAGAAAAGAAAGGAAAAAAAATCAAATTCTCGAAATATTATCTTTATTAGTTCAATTATTTCCGTAACAAGAGCCCAAGATAAAAAAAAAAAAAAAAAAAAAAAAATGTCTCTTCTCTGTTTTTCTTTTATTTCGAGACAAATTTGTGAAGAATTAAATAAAAAAGGGAGAAATGCAAATTCCTTTTATTGAAAAAAGGGAATACTAAGATAAACGCAAGTGTTCCTATTATTACCCAGCTAATAACGCCAGAGAATAGTCTCCTTAGGGTGGGATTAACGGCCTATCTTATTTTACGTAATAGCTCCCGAAAGGTTGCCTCATTTTAATCACTTCTCGCCGCCAAAACGGAGAAAATGAATGTAATCTTGTGCTGTTTCTGCTTAATTGGCGATATTTTTGGATTAAATTATTTTCATCATTTATTCATTTTTTAATGGCTGTAAAGTAAAATATCTCGGGAGTAATCAAGTTAATTTAATTTATTTAGGAGACAGTGTGGATAATGAGCTAGATTATAAAAATAAATATGGTACTTATTTTCTAATTAAATGATAAATGATGTTGCACCGATTATTAAAAAGTATTATACCGATCGTATCGACTATTAAACAGTATATTTTGTTCATACTTGGAAAATCTTTCAATATATTACAAGCCACTCCCTAACCTTTTATAAAGTATGTTAGTACTCCCCTATAATGTCGTCGTGCAAATTTTAATTCATGATTGATAGCTTAAATACTAATAGATTAAACATAAAGGATTATAGAAACTTCAAATATTGAGTTGCTTTAGACTAAACAATTGAAAGTTTATATTATTCGAATTTGAATAAATAAATAAATATATTGTTCCACATAACTCTTGTTATAACAGAAAATAAAATTGTACTTTTAAAAAACTAAAGAACACGCTTTTATTGAAATGTGAACTGAAAAGCACAAAATATCTGTCTTTATAGAATTAAAATGCAGGGTAAGAAAAAATCGTGTGAGTGACACACCAAAATATTTACATCTCTAATTAAAAAAAAAAAATAAAAAATTAATTGAAATTGTTGGCACTCACCGTTATACAAATACGGTCAAATCCTGTGCCACATACGATAGAGTTTTTTGTACAGATTTTTTTTTTTTTTTTTTTTGCCCCTAGAACCTGCCCCTGAGAGGATAAGAGCCTGGAAACTCTTGCATGTAGTATTGTCATCGACTATGAAGTCGTGTGCAAAAATTCAGGTCAATCAAGTGAAATTCAGGTCAATCACAAAAATAATTTTGTGACTGATGTCAACGATGTGAATTTTATCCATCATATTTTACGCATATTTCTTCTATATCATCATGTAAACTGACAAATATGTGTATTTATTTTTAAATATACGGAATTTTTCATTATTATTATTACAGAAAAGCACCATTTTAAGACGTTTAAACGAAATTTTAATAATAACACTTTGATTACTACAAATTTAATGAAATTTAAGTAAGATTTATTTGAAAATACTAATTAATAAAGTTTCTTAAATTAGTAATTGTATATTATACATTTTTAAGACAATAATTAATTTTAAAAAAAGTCTAGAAATTACTTAATATTAATTGAATAAATAACATAATGAAGGAATGAGAAATAAATGAGTTAAACAAAAACCATTTTTAAAAAATCTCTCCTGACTGGGCTCGAACGTTAGACCTTTAAGGTTCGTAGCCCGGAACTTTATCTCACAGCCACAGCGTTCACGTAGGGAAAGACTTTCTTTACAATATAGATTTTTTGTTTGCTCCCAGAGCGGTTACAAACATACATACAAACATACATACATGTGAAGCTAATAAAAGCGTGTTAAAAATACTTTTAATTTAAGAACTCTTAATTTATTTAAATGTTTTATCTTCACTTTTATTTGATGTTTTCAAAATTATCATGTTACATGTTTGTATGAGTTAATGGAAACTCATATGTTGCCATGTAATAGCTAATTTACATGATATAACATTAAACTTTAAGTGTACGATATATAAACAAAAAGAAATTCTGTAGACTAAAAATTAGATTTATACGTCCGAAAAAAAGAAAAAGAAAAAAAAAAGAATAGGTTTTGTTTTCACAGCTATAAACAGCATAGAAATGCCTATAAAATTTTGTCAAATTATTAAAAGTATCCAAAAAAACTATATTACAGGCCTATAATGAATTTAACATGTAAATTTTATCCGTTAAGTTAATGTTAAAAACAGGGAATAAATCCTTTAAAAGCATTTTGACAAACATTTTTTTTTTTTTTTTTTTTTTAGTTTTAAGGGGGAAAAAATGTCTTTATTAATGATAATAATAATTTTTCCCAACTGTTATTTATTTAATTAATTGCTACTAAAATATTTTAATTTAGGTAACATTCATCTGATTTTGATGATCGATTAATCTTTAAACATCGCTCGGTAAAACTGATAGCAAATAACACAGTTTGCGTCTTTGAAACTGAATAAATCCGTTTATTTAGTCAGAAAATTGCGTCGTTAAACAAATCAACATATTTGTGATAAACGTAACCAGAACTGCACGCGACAACCCTATCTCTTTGATCAGTTGCGCAGCTCTGGAAACTGCTAGATTCGTTAGAAGCGATAACTTATATCTGCTTCCTAACGATAAATAAACAAAACAGACCTTTCCGCCATACCTGTACCACTTCCTCAAAGAGAGCTAGAGGTAAATAATCACAGTTTTTTTCGCTTCATGGACTTCCGCAGCACCTGCTAGATGCCCCTCAGTTTCTTTAAGTCACGTGATGTCTCAGGGTTGCCCCCCTTCTAAGGGTCTTCTACAGAGCTTCGGTGTGTCGTTGACCTTCGCGAGAAAAAACTTAAGAAAAGAAAGGTATTGAATTAAATTATACTTTGAAGGCTGCATCAGCCCCAGATCGTTGACATTTGAGAGAAGGTAAGGTGCATATTGCCACAAAGGCTAAATCAAGGAGATACTGATACATGTTAACAGGTACTTTTAAAAGACCAGTATCGAAGAAACTATTAAGAAACTTTTCAACGACCGCCTCCCCCAACCTCCTCTTCTTTTCGAATACTTACAAAATTTGTTTTTCTTCAGATACTTTGACATCTATAGGCGTTTTTTTTTTTTTTTTTTCTCTAATAGTAAAATTTTTCAGAAAAATAATTTTTAATGCGAAATGCCTTGTTTTTTTACGTAAACACATTAAATTTACAGGCATTTTCATATACATTAATACTTTATGTCCCAAATTATTATTTAAAAAAAAAAAAAAAAATGGTATGTCAAACATATATTTTTAATCAGTTAAAAAGAATTTTCAAAGATATAAATAATAAAAGACATCACACCATCACACCATCGTAACTTATGAGAATTTAATGAAATGATAATTTCGTGTACCATTAGAAAATAAGGGTTGGATGAAAGATTAGGACCTTGCAAAAAAATATAAAGAACTATTTTTTTTTTTTTTTTTTTTTTTTTTTATCATCCTTATATATATTTTTTTTAAGAATGATGGTAGATTCTTTAGGTACTATGTAAAGTAGATTGAGCATACTTGCACACTTTATCCCTTTATAACTCCCAGAAAATTTTAATAGAAATTTTATTTTATCTAATCAGTGAAAACTATTATAAAAACATATAAAATTTTCTATTAAAATTTTAAAGTAGAGACGAAAAGGGCTAAAGTTCATAATTATGAGATTGAGGGAACACGCCGTAGTTATTATCTAATATTTTTGTAAAATTCCCTTTTGTATATATTTGCTATTGATAGATCTGTGAAGTTGAGACTGTAGTAGGTCACCACAGTTTGTTTGAAATTAAGCTGGATCCAGCAAAGTATTCAGTTGGGATAGTTAAATCGCTTCGGCACCAGTGACTTGGCGAAATTTTGGGTCGGATTAGTTTTGTGTCGACATAGTGCTGCAACGAAGGAATTAAGTTGCGAGATGTAGATGAATTGGAAGCGATATTAAAAGTTTGGTTGAAATGAAGAAAAGGGAAGTTGGTGGAAAGTGGTATAAGATGGAGATGATTTTCGTAAAAGATGTAGTGTAGTGGAGTCTTGTCCGACTTCTGTCTACGACAAAGTCTAAAGCTTAGAGTCTGGAGAAGTTTATATTTTGGTAGTTGAGATTAAGTTGTGCGTAAGTTAAGTAGCTTGATGAGTGTTGTGGTGCTTCAGTGCGAGTATTCGTGAATGGAAAATAGATTCAGCCGGGAATCCGCGGATCTGCGGAAAGTCACGGTATCTAAGTAAAGGAGTGCACCCGTCTCTATAACTTCTACTACTCTGGGGTGAGATATTTCAAATTATCTAAATTAGTTATTATACATTTATTTGCTAAAGTATTTAAATCCGCTGACTGAACTACAAAATCCAGATCATCCTCCCATTATTCTAGTTGAATAAACTCTTAGTTTTATTTTTATATAATTGAGTCTCTGTGCTAATTTCATATTTAATACTTAAGTAGTTAAGTTAACTAAGTTAATGATTGAGGAATGGAGACCACGAATTCCTATCGTGATAAATCATCATAAAGGAAATCAAACGAGTGCAATTTAATTAGTAATACTATAGTTAAATCTATGAAAATAAAACTTATTTAAACCTCTAAATTTCAAGAACAACAAAACAAATCATAACAAAATTCTTTGTTTTCAATTGTTATCAATAAGAAATTTACTAAAGAAAAATTATTATGAACGTTCTCTTATGACAGAAACAGTCTATTAAATAAAATTTCCGATTTAAATACTACAACTTAATAACAAAGAGCTAACTGCACATTTCCATACTGGAATTCAAACAAAAGTTTAAATTTTAAACCTTTAATTTTTACAACCATATTTCTCACCCAAACAACTATATTTTTTACTAACAAATCTGGATTATCAAATTAGTCTACATACAAATCATCATGAACTTCCTTTAGAATATCCAAATTTACCATCACCCAACCTGCTCATTTATACCTTATTTTCTGAATGCATTAAAAAGTTTCCATCCCCTGATCTTTCATGCATTATGTTTAACGAATGAAAGTAAAACTAAACAGCAAACATTAACCAAAACCATAGAGAAAATGAAATATTAGAAGCAAAAAAGTCCTTTCTTAAGATCAAGTCAAATTTTCGTAGATTAAAAAGGAAATATGTTTGACCAAGGAAACGAAGCCTGTCAATAAACTCAACATACCCGAATGCGTAATTAGCAAACTTCCATATCACTTCAGTTACTTTCTTTGAAAATACAGAAAACCATTGAGGCAAACATCACACCCAAAGACCTCCTGGATGATTTTCGACGAGGATCTTGCATCTTTTCAAAGAAGCTGAATAGAGAATTCTTGCTCCAACTATGACTCTGTTTGCATAGGTCCACGTATGATTAGAAACATAATTACGCCTATATTTGCCTTCCCTCCTTTGAGACAGTGTCTATGAATGTGACGTGTTGTAAAACATTTTCTGTTTTGGAATTATTATTTTATTATGTTTGGAGTCATAGTTGAAAAGTTTACTTATGGATATTGTGTTTATGGTGAAATATTAAAAGTCATTATATTTCTATTATTTTGCGAAATATAGTGTATCGTGATAGTTTTTTCTATACCTATCTTCCGTAATACATTTTGTACTTTTATTTTTTATTTTTTCAGTCTTTGTAGGTCAGACACGTGATTTTTTTGTAAGCATTTTTTTTTTTTTTAAATCTTTAATAAGGAAAACATGTTAAGATGAAAATGAATATGATAAACTACTAAAATATCCTTTTCATTTTGAAATATCGATTTTTGAAATCCTAAATGATAAACTGAAATATGTTTTTATTTTGATAGATATAATTTGTATTTTGTTTTCAAATAATTTCTAAATGTTATTCGAAAATCCAATGTATATACTAACACAGATATATATATATATATATATATATATATATATATATATATATATAAATCCAAGAGATATATTTAGCAACAAGAAAAATACATGACAAAACAGAAATAACAAAACATCTAAAAATTTAAAATTAACCACAACAATTGGATTTAATATTTTAATTTACTAGTTATTAATTTATTATTTTGTATATGTATGTGTGCGTGTGCTTATAACTAATATGCATATATAATCAATAAAAAATACATAACAATAAATAAAAATGCTAAAATTAACACTGAACTTCCTTAGTAATTAGCAAAAATATAATTTAGAATAACTAGAGGTCATTTAAAGCTTATTCAGCAATAAAACTTTAACATTATACATTTAAAATTTTACATATAAAATAAACAGTAATAACGTTTTTGTAAATTTAGTATAACGCTACCAAAATAATTAAATGAACTAAAATCTATGAAAAAAATATACTAAGAAACTAGATAAAATACATTTGTATTAAATATAAAAGAATTAAATACAAAATGTTTTGATAAAGTACAAACCTATTTTCTTAAATTATATATATATATATATATATATGAATTAGAACAGAAAACTATGTGTAACAAGGGCGAAAATTCCAATATATAAAACAGAAATAAGAAAAATAATATTTATATATTCTGTACAATAGGTGAGAATTTTTTTTCATACTTTTATTAAAATTACTATTAGTTATAATTATTTTCTCAACTTTATTAAAATTATTACTTTCTTTTCTTTTATTTATTTATTCATTCATTTATTTACTTTTTGTTCTTTCAGATTGTGGTGACATTTCATCATCTGTATTCTCGCATTCTACAACTTTGTTACAATATACATAATGTAACAAAATTGTAGAATGCTAGAGATACATGTGATAAAGTGCTAAATTTACCAATAAGTTTTAGAAAACTTACATCCAGGGATAGGTAAAACAAATATAAATTAATCCACAATACTTAACTTAATAAACAGAAAAACCCACACACGCCACTAATGAAACAGATTAAAAATGTTAACATTGACAGCAGAAAAAAATGTTCATTCATTCTGAAATCTTCATTAATAATAATGACAATAATAATTATCATAATAATAATATTAAAAAATTTAATTGCAAGTAGAAAAACGATATATACATGTACATATATTAATACACAGTCTATTTCTTCAAACTCATAAAATTTTATTGTTTACATAAAATTTACAAAGATTAAAATTTCCATAAATGAACAAAATTAGCTCATAACTTGTTTGTCAGTCCCTTTTAAACACTCCATATATTACTATCAAAGTAAAAAATAAAAATAAAATAAAATAAAAGATCATATTTACTCTTATAAAGATAATTACCTACTACAGAAGTTAAATTACTGAATAGCTTTCAGATAAAATGATGGATTGATTTAGTTTTTATTGTGTAATTATTAAAATATTCGATTGCAAAAGTACATTTGTTTGAAGAAATATTTTTTACTGTATAAACTAAACAATGGGAAATTATATTTTTTAGTAAAAAAAAAAAAAAAAAAAAAAAAAAAAAAATCATCATACTATATATGGATCACAAAGTGTACATGAAATATTTTTAAAAATGTTAATTTGGTAAATCGGAATTGTTAGTCAAAACTTATTTACACTCGCATCCCGTAACAATGTAGTTCGTTCCTGCGAAATAAAAAACTGAAAATACTACTCCATTCTTTTAAATATGCAATTATTTTATCTAGTAATGTGATAATTTATGTTTGTGTTGAAACTATGTAATATTATGCAATCAATATAAATATGTTATTAGACTTAGTAGTCAATAGAATTTTTTTTATATGATAATAAAACATTCATAAACTAGAAAAATGTCAATGGAATGTAAAGAATGTCCATTTTGATAAATGTACAATTGTTAGCCAAAAATTATATTTGCAAAATTATTCAGTATCTGTAGTTTTTATTCTCGGACAACGTAATTCGTTTCTGCGAAATACGAAGATAATACTAGTATGTTGTTGCCACCACAAGATTTTCTTCTACACGCCCTATACAAATACATGCAGTACTTCTTATTTATTAAAATTCTTTTTTATCAAAGTTATAACCCCCACCCCACCCCCAAAAAAATAATAATAAATAAATAAATAAATAAATAAATAAATAAAAATCAATTTTATTCTATGCAAAAAACTAAAATATTTATATTACTAAATATATATATATATATTATATTATATTATGGGGGAAAAACTTTCTTTCAAATTATTACTGATCTAAGGTACAATCATTCATTTTAAAGATATTAAAGATACCCATACTTAAACTTTTCAAGGTGTAAAAGCCCCCAGGGGGGAGGCACTACCGTGGCTAACAATTGCTATTATAAATAAATATATATATTTAAATTTCACGTTGAAAAGTTAAAAATAATTCTCATTACATACATTCAAAAGAAATTTTGTTCTATAATGTCATATTAAGAATTATGTAAAGAATCGGATAACAGTGCCACCTGCTGAGCGATTGATCGCCAAATGTAATCATTACCAGTTTGGATGAAAGTCCACCTAAATACCAAGTTTGATTAAATTTCGTTAATGAGTTCGGGAGATACAGCGTCCATAAAATTTTTGATTCACACATACACACAGACATTTTCTGAAAATGATCTAATCGTGTTATAAACTTCTCAAAACTTGTAAATCTATGGAAAACATAATTTCGAAAAATCTTACAAAACCAATATATTCTTCTTATATAAAGAAGAAATAAATAAAATATAAAATGCCATTTCATTTATATATGCAATTATTTCACTTGATAATAAAATAAATTACACTTCTGTTGAAACTCTTTTATATTAATATATAATTATAATTATACATATTTAAAATTAATATATATAATTAATTCAATATTAATAGTCGTTAACAGCCTATTAATACATTTCTGAAGACAGATATGCCGAAATTTCTAGTTTATTTCAGAGCATTGTTAGTACCACTTTTTTTCACACCACTTTTTCCTAGAGTAATTTTCCGTAATGTTTATTTACGATTAAATAAGAAGATAGTAATTCTTAAAAATAAAAGTGATGCGAAAAAAATGTAGGCACTAAAATTGCTTCAGTACATACTAAAAATGTTGAGTCTAAACCATAAAAATACCCTGCGTCAATTCATGTAGATATAATGTGACGAAAAATGAAAGTCCATTTTGACAAATATGCAATTACTTCCAGAAAGATATTACTTACACACGTATGATATAGCCTTAATTTTTACTTTCGGCCAATTTCTTTCTTCCCTGTAAAACAGAAATTAAACACTAAAACTATAGCATCCTGAATTATGTAATTTTTTTCTCAGATAATGAAATAAATTTTACATATATTAACCTGCTTGTGGTGACTTGTTTAATAAATTATACTTGTGATGTACCATATTATACAGCTGAGATATAATATATTCGTTCTTAATATACCGACAGTCACTAATAGTTAAAAGAAAAATTCCGTTCTAAAGACAATTACAAAACATTTTATTAATATATTATCAAAAACAAAAAAAAAAAAAAAAAAAGATCAGATGTGGAAAAAAAAAATAACAAATAAAATAACAAAAAATAACAAATCCATTGATAATTACTTTTTACGCTCGTATAATGTATTTCTAGCTTTTATTTTCGGAGAATGTCGCTCTTTCCTCTAAAACACAAATAAAATATTACAAATATGACACCGTTCTTTTAAATATGCAATCTTTTAAATTTGCTATAAGATAATGAAATAAAGTATATGTGTTTGAAGACTATTAATGTGATACAGTTAATAAAAGTATAACAATAGCTATTGTTTCTCCAATGTATTTTATTATTATTATTATTATTGTGTAAAGTAATTCTATGATATATTTAATATCAATAATGTCACTAGAAAGACTAACAAAATAGAAAAATAGTTTACAATAAAACAGCTTTTGGAACTTTTTAAATGACATATTACAAGACAGAATATATTATGATACGTGATAGGTTAGTTTCGCATCATGATCATTATTACTATTGTTATTATTGTATATTTTTACAATTCTATCTAAGGTAATAAATTTCCTACTCATATATGTGAAAGATTTGTGTGTATACAATAATATGATGTGCACTTAATGACATTACGAAAACGTAATCATAAACATAAATAATATTATCACAAATATGATCGAAAATGTAATTTAAAATGTAATCGTAAGTAATTTAATTAATTAATTAATTTTTTTTTTTTTTTTTTTTTTTTTTTGTAGAAAACATATGAAACATATCGAATAATATAATACATAATATATATAATTTTTTGTATATTATTAATTAAAAAAGAAGATTTAAATTTAAAATTCTGTAAGCTAAAGTAATTCTAGAAATCTGTACACTCTTATGTGTCACGGTATTAAATAATTTTTGTACATTTATTTATTTAAATTTTAAAAAAAATGATTAGATATCAGATGAAAATCGTGTTTGTATAAATTAAAATCTATAAACTTCAAATGTATCTCAGTTTAGAGCAACTGAGTGATAAAATTTTTCTAAATAAAAACAAATATATGTAGTATATATGTTTGTTACAATATATTTTAACCTTATTAATTGTTAATTATTTTCTTAAATTAAAATTTTTGTATTATTTATGAGCAAGAATATAGATATGTCAGTATATCAAAATTTATTAAGATAAATCAATATTTAATATTTAAAGTTGGACAAGAAATGTGTCTCATGTCTAGTTTCTCACAAATGAAATTAATTAATTATGTAATGATTATTTTAAAGCACATCTCCAAGAAATATTACATACCAAAAAAAAAAGCAGAACTATGCATTCTTTTAATTTTAATTGCACTAATATCTATTTTCAATATAAAAACACGTCGTCTTGAAACATCAAAATATCTACCCATTTTGAATCATCAAACATTTCACTGAGAAAAAAAAATATACCGCTTTCATCTAGAATGAATAAGTGGTCATTTTCTAAATCCCTTAGCTAGAAATATATATTTCCGAGCTATGCGCATAAGTCACACCAATAAACTGAATAGACGAAATGATCAAGAATTTCTATTCTACAAATTTCTAGAATGTGAAAAAATATTATGAATATTCTGAATTTTTCGTATTGCGAGAAATTCTCGGTTGGTTTTCTAGAATTGAGTAATAAACTAAGATTATATTTGCAGAAACCCGCTCTTGTATTCGCATTTTTTTGCAGAGATATTTAAATAACTTTGCCCTCGAGAATATAGGCAAACGCTTTGGGTTTCTAGAATTCGCTTCAAAAGGGGATTAGAATTTATAAGGATGACATGGGATTATTTTTCTAGAGCCACAATTTAGATTCTAGATGTCAGTTACAGAATTTTTTCACAGTGTACAGTGTACCGGTAAAGTATTATGTTAAATCGTTCTTTCCTTCGGATATCGAAGTGCGACTCATTAGAATAGATGATCTAGCAAAATTTTATTCGGTCAACTGAGACATACGTGTAGGTCATTTACAAACGTCACTGTGAAACCTATATGAGTTTATTCATGTCATCCTCATGACCAAATTCTTCAAGACAATCAGCTAGAAAAAAATGTTTGAATCATCCATGTAAATTTGTTTTTATCCTGATACTTGCTTCAAGTTAATATGACCTTCTAAGAGTATTTTTATAATAACTTCGTAGTTCCTATTTCTAATAGTATTATTTCTTTATTTCCACAATTAAATAAATCAAACCAGTAGCCCGTAGCTTTTGTTGTTAAAATAAAATATCTGCATTGCAGAAATACCCTTATTTAAATATGTTTATAACTCAGCAGATATGTTAAAATATGTGTAACACCTATTGCATCTATTTTTACTGTTAATGTGTGCCATGAACAACAAAATTTATTAAGGAAAACTCAATATCTAATTTATTTTACAAGGATTTTATGAAAGAGTGAAATCATATTATGTTGCTTCATTTAATTTTTTTCCCCTTTTTCTTCCTTTTTTGTCTACTTCTAATAGTATTTTGTAACCTTCTAATAGGGCCTTGTTGTTCCTATTTCTAATTGTATGATTTCTTTATTTCCACAATTTAATAAACCAAACCTGTAACCTGTACTTTTTGTTATTAAAATAAAAATCTGCAGATTTTTTATTGCATTTGAGAAACGGTAGTGTATATCTCTTATATATTTTTATACCTCAACAGATGTGATAAAATATATGTAACACCTATAGCATCTATTTATAATGTTAATTTGTGCAGGGACATAAAAAAATATTTTTAAAATTATAAGAAAAACTCAATAGTCAATTTATTTTTTTTAAGATTTTATCAAACAGAGAAATCATCTTATTTTGTCTCATTTAATTTTTTCCACTTTTTTCTTCCTTTTTTGTCTATTTAGGGTAGGTGCTCCAGTGATTGGTATGCTCCAGTAATTGCCATCTATCCGAAATAATCAATAAATGAGAAAAATTATAAAATTATATATTTTACATATAAAAATTTTAACATTTTATGTCAAACACTGGAGCATAGGTTGCTAATAACTGATAAAATGAATAATTAGCAGTGTCAAACACTGGAACATAGGGCGCCAATTACTGAAAAAATTAAAAACTGACAGTGTCAATTACTGGAATATTGAGTGGGTGTCAAATAAAAATTCATAAAGAAAAATAATTGTTTTCAATTCTTTCATGGCATATGTACTAACTTAAGATATCTAAAAATATTTTCTGATGACTAGAACCTTAAAAACATCAGAGATTGCTCTAAAAGCGTCAATCACTGGTGCACTTACCATATATGCCTTTTTTTTTCTTTTTTTTTTTTTTTTTTTTTTTTTTTTTCGAATAAAATATTTCTTTCTAAAGTTACCTTTTTCATAAAATGTACGTATAATCTTTTATTTCTCTTGCAACATTTTCAAAATAATAATAATAATAATAATGATAATAAAAATAACAATAACAATTATAATTTCACAGAAATACTTGCGACATTTTATTCAAAAAAGAGCATTATCTTTTCTATTTTTCAATTTAATCTTCGTATAGTTTCAATACAACCTTTTTTTTTTTTTCCCGTATCTCAGATAGCATTCCACACCTTAATATCAATTAAAGTATCGCACTGAAGATCAATAATGATAAAGATACTTTTTTTTTTTTTTTTTCTAACTTATTTCATCATTAGCTAACTTGATAATTAGCAGTTTATTCAAAATAGGTAGTTAGAATATAACATGTTAATTATTAAAAATATAACATATTAATTATTAAACAAAATATGATTGCTAAATTTCAGATGGTATAATATCTCAGACGTATTTGTTTTATTTTTAAAACAATTGTAAAGATTTTTATAATTCTTTATAAGTTGATTTTAGAATTAATCGAGCAAAAAGCAAATATAATTCTCTAATGACTTCAAGAATTTTTTAAACGATACATTTATTTTTTATATACTAGTGGCATTCTAATTATAGTTTTCATTTTTACTACTTTTTATATTAATAAAAAACATACTTCTCTAAAAATTTTAAATGAAAATATCTTCACAGAATTTCAGAAAAATTATATTTCGGTATACATCATATATATATATATATATATATATATTCAAATGCCCTCTACATACGATAGTTCAGTAACCGCTATATTTTATAGAAAAATGCCTTGAAATACTTAATCAAATATCCTCCATAAAACATATTAAATATATGTTAACGCATATATGTATTAAACGCATATACAGTATATATGTGTAAACATATCCAGAAAGAATGGTGTTTTTGCTTATTGAATATTCCTAGCAAAAATTATTTTTACTGGTTTATTTGCAAAATTTCTTAAAATATTTAATATAGACTACTGATTTAAATGTATTAATTATTTAGTAGGCATACATTATATGCATAAATTTTTAAATTCTTTCCGATTATAATTCATTTCCATAAGTATATCCATATCTATTTGTATTGTATTATATTAGTTTTTTAGTTTTCCGTATATATTACTAAATATTAATCTAATATATACATTTCAAGCTGTTCTTTATTTAATATACTTTCTAATAAACGTTATTTTCGCTGCGAAATTTCATAAAACACTTAATGTGACATGCTCTTTCAAGTATATTTGTTATTTGATATTCACAACAATGCGTACATTTTTAAACTTTACATATTAACTACTCGTTTCTAAAAAACTATAGTTTCTCTGCAAAAATGCTTGAAATCTGTTATCTAAATACTATTTAAAACATATTTATCATTAAACAATCATACAACATTAGCAATTTTGAATTGCTATACATATATATATATATATATATATATATATATATATATGTATATGTTTCAAATATTTGATTTTTTTTCTGAATAGCTTACGAAAACCTAATGCAAGATATGCTTTAATACTGGTTGAAATGCATGTATAGTTTAAGGCTCAGACATTATACGCATTTTTAAATACTCTTCATACACTGTACGTTTCCAATACCTGTTATTTTTATTACTTGTATTATCAATTTCATTATTATATATGCAATTTTTATTCATTGCAACTTATCTAATATTAAATGCTGATACATTGTACGCATTATTAAAGGCTTTTTTTTTATGCTATTTCAAAAATAGCTATTTTATCTGCAAAAAATCTTGGAACGTGTAATGCAAAATACACGACAGTACACATCTGTTATTAAACAACCATAAAACATATGCAATTTTATTTTTCTATGTCGACCAAATGATTTCAATATTTTTTTTCTGCAAAACTGGAAAAATAATGCAAATACTACTCAAACATATTTATTATTCAATGCTCATACAATCTATACATTTTAAAATGCTCTCTATTCATATTACGTTTCTAATATTCGTTGTTTATATTATTTCTGTTATAAATTTTATTATTATCTGTTATTGTTAAAGACTTTTTTCTTTAGCTTACATTCTCTGTCATAGACCTTCTGCCGAATCCAGATTAAAAACAGAAAAAGGGGAAAATAAATTAGAACTACACGTGCTATCGTTACAAATTCAGTACCAAATAAAAGGGGCAATTTTTCTAAATCCGGTGTGCAAACAGTTTTTCGACAAGACCAATAGATTTTTAAAAATTAACTAAAGTATGAAATTTAGGTGGAAACACTTCATTTTAATTCATTTCAGGTCATTTTAAATGTACGTGGATTGTTACGAATTCGGTACCGAATGAAAAGGGCGATTTTTCTGAATCCAGGGGTGCAAACAGTTTTTCGACACGACAATTAGAGTTTTTTTTTAGATTAACTAAGGTATGAAATTTAAGTGTAAACACTTCATTTTAATCTTTTCATATACCTTTTAGTGTGAGTCAATCTAATAAGTCTTTAATCTTTAATCTTTATTATTATTATTATTATTATTATTATTATTATTTAAGTTTTATTATTCCTGTTATCAATTTCGTTATTATCCGTTATTTTTATTCTTAATAACACGTCGAATATTAAATGTTGAAACACTATATACATTTCTAAGTGCTCTATTTTCATGCGCTTCCAGTAACAGTATTTTCAACCCAAAACTTCTTGAAATACTTAACTTCGGGTACCCTATGAAATACAGCTTTTTCCCATCTTTTTCCTAACCTTCGAGACCCCTTGTTTTTTAGGTGACAATCCGCGCTCCCTTGGCGATATATTGGAAAAGCATCAACAGAGGAAAATCTATTTTCAGTCCGTCGGATGCGGAAGCCGAGTGGATGCCAGGACAGCTGTGTGTATGGATACTCGCCGCTAGTATTCAATGTCGGTGTTTGGGATGTCTATCCCACTGTCTCTCTTTTATGACTCGCAGTTGTCGAAAATAACTCTGAGGTCTATAAAGTGTTGGGGGATACTATCGTTTAAAGCTGTTTTTAAACGGTATATTTTAGTTTAACTGACTCTGTGATGAGAAAATACAAATATTGTTACTACTATTTTATTATTATCATTATTATGACAATGTATCTCAATAAATATACCAAGATGAGCCAGTGTGTCAT